>CM035408.1:176494571-176529571 GCA_020310875.1 Ceratopteris richardii | reverse complement strand
ATGTGTATGTATGTATGTGCATGCATATGGGATACACGTGTGTGTATGCATGTATGTATGGATGTGTGTATGCATGTATGCATGTGTGTGTATGTATATACGTGCATGTGTGTGTGATGTGTATGTATGCATATGTATGTGTGTGTGGTATATGCATGTGTGTGTGGTATATGCATGTGTGTGATATATATATGTGTTTGTATGCATGTGTGCATGCATGCATGTGTGCGTGATGTGTGTCTATGTGTGTGCATGTATCTGTGTATGCATGTATGCATGTGTGATATGGACATGTGTATGCATGTGTGTATGCACATGTGTATGCATGTGTGTATGCATGTTTGTCTGTATGCATGTGTGTGATGTATATGTATGTATGTGTTTATGCATGCATGTATGCATGTGAATATGTATGGATGTATGCATGTGTATGTATGCATGTGTTGTATGCATGTGTGTGTGTGATGTGTATGTATACATGTGCATGTGTATATGCATGTTTCTATGTTGTATATGTAAGTATGTCCATGTGTATGGGATATATGCATGCATGTGTGTGTATGTATATCTTTGCATATGTGTGTATGCATGCATGAGTGTGATGTGTATGTATGTGTATGTGTGTGTGTTATATGCATGTTTGTATGTATGCATGTGTGTGTGATATGTATATATGTGCATATGTGTGATATATACATGCATGTGATGCATATGTTTGTATGCATGTGTGTGTGTCATGTTCTTGTATGTATGTGAATGTGTAAGTGATATATGCATGTGTGTGTATGCATGCATGTATGTGTATGCATCCATGTATGCATGTCCATATGTATGCATGTGTGTGTGATATGTATGCATGTATGTGCATGCATGTGTATGTATGTATGTGCATGTGTATGGAATATATGCATGTGTGTGTATGCATGCATGGATGTTTGTATGTATGCATGTGTGTATGCATGTATGCATGTGTGTGTACGCATGCTTGTATCCTTATGTGTATGTATGCATGTGTGTCTGTGTGTGTGTGATGTGTATGTATGCATGTATGTGTGTGTGCATGTATGCATGTATGTGTGTTATGGATCTATGTGCATTTGTGTGATATGTACATGTGTGTGTATGCATGTATCTATGTATGCCTGTATGTATGTATGTATGTATGTATGTATGTATGTATGTATGTATGTATGTATGCATGTGTATATATGCATGCATGTGAGTATGTATGCATGTGTGTGTGATGTGTATATATGCATGATATATGCACATGTGTGTATGCATGCATGTGTGTGTGATATGTTTGCATGTATGTGCATGTGTGTGATGTGTATGTATGTGCATGTGTATGGGATAGATGAAAATGTATGTATGGATGTATGCATCTGTGTATGTATGCATGTGTGTGTATGTATATCTTTGCATGTGTGTGCATATGCATGCATGTATGCATCTCTGTTTATGTGTGTGAGTGAGGTGTATGTATGTATGTGCATGTGTGATATATGCATACATGTATGCATGTGTGTGTGTGATGTGTATGTACATGCATGTGTGTGCATGCATGATGTATGTATAGTCTACAATGCTTTTTGTGATGCTAATAAAAAACTTCGCATAAGAAATACTTTGAATCACTTATAAGACATCTCATCCCTTTTTCATGCGCATCATTTATGTGATGGTCCAAATAGGAGGCATTGCATAAGTGACAATACCCATTTTTTTTAAAAATGGGGTGTCGCTATGGCACCTATTCTCTTGTAGTTCTCCTTGGGACCGATACAATAAAAAAGGAGTTGACACTCATGAAATAAGGAAGTGCCAAGCTATGTGGAAAGAGATCAATCCACAAAAGAAAGTAAGCACAAAGATTTACAAAAATCTTTAGCTTTGTGAAAAGTTCTGACAACATTATCATGTGTGGGCACATAAGCCAAACTAATCTCTCTAGTAGAGAACTTCTCCATCAAATAATGATGGTGAAAATCAATGTGCTTTGTGTGAGCATGGAACAAAAGGTTCCTCGCAATCGCCAATGTGCTCTGACTAAAAGGAAGACGTTGATGGCAAAAGACTAAACAACAACCAAATCAATCAAAAGGCATATGAGTCACACACACTCAAAAGTTGTTATGAAAGCTATTCTACACTTGGCCTTACAACTAGAAGTGGCCACAATAGGGTGCTTCTTGCTCAACCAAGATATGCTTGAGCTACCAAGCATGAAGAAAAAACCACAAGTGGGCACACTGTTAGAATGCGTTTTTTGAAGACAAAAGGATTTTGTAAAATAGGTAATTTTTTGTATACACAATTATTAGAATGATGTAAAAATGAGGAAGAAAAATCATATTTTATCTTGCATAAAATCGCAATTCTATGCAAGTTTAACTAAAAATTTTTATTTGATTTTGCTTGATTTTTTAATCACTACAAAAGTGCCTAAGCAAGAAAATGACATGCAATAAAACCTTTTTCTAAAATCTATCACAAGACCTACTTAAAATCAAACTTTCTTGAAATCGCGATTCTAAAAAAATCACGATTTTTAGAGTTCTTTTTTATTTTTCTATTGTTTTCAATTTGCAAAGAATTTTGTATTGATTCTTCCTTGAAAATGGATCTCCTCCGTCCAATTTTCTTGTAGAATGCAAAAAGTCATGATTCTCTAGCTTTCTCTCTCTCTCTCTCGCTCTCTCTCTCTCTCTCTCGCTCCCTCTCTCTCTCACTCTCACTCACAAATGAGTCTTTTGCTCTCAAAACTTGCTTTTATAGCCTCCAAAAAATTGCCATTGTGGGCCAAATTGATCATTTTTCAAATAATTTCTCTCAATTCTTATTTTAATGATTATAATCTTACTTCCCAAGCAAGTCAACACTTTGCCTATGTTCTTGCCCCACAGAAAATCGTGATTTCGTGTATGAGCTCCAAATTTTGTAAAAAATTCCACATTCAACCTTACCTTTTCCTCTTGAATTCACTATAACTCTTCGGTTGATATATTTATGCAATAAAATTTATAACAATTGAAAAGAGGTTACCAAATCCAAAAAATCACGATTCTCTTCTCAAAGTCGTGATTTTGGGTTCCTTCAAAAAAATCATGTTTCTTTGTACTTTGCATCCAATCACCTCTTTCCTCCTTGTCTTATATCTACAAACATCAGAGGATTCATCAAAAATTCAGATTTTATGAAAGAAATATTGAAGAAAACACTTTGTTGATTTTTATGGACTTTTTTTTAATTTTTTATGAATTTTCCTTGAATTTTTCTTATCGAACCAATTTTTCACAATCAATACTCACTTCCATCAATTCCATTGTAAAAAGAGATTTGTTTGTATTTTGTTAGCTTTTTCTCTATATTATTTTTCTTTGGTACTTTTGTCCTAAATAAAGAGAAAACAATTTATCTAGGATTTCTTTTGATGATTCAATGATTTTGAAAACTGAAAATGGATGCTAACTTTCTATCTTGATCCAAGTACAACAAGACACTACTCAGCCATTAATGTTTTTTGGCAATTGAAGCAATCAATTTGCACAAAGACAAGCACATTCACTTTCCATTTAGTAAATGAAGCAATCTTCTCCCAAAAGAGCAATCACATTTACTTGGAATATGCGAATGAACAAATCAATTTGCACAAAGACAAGCACATTCACCTTCCTTAAGGCAAATGAAGCAATCTTCTCCCAAAAGACAAGCACATTTACCTTCTTTTCAATGCATATATGGAAGAAAAATAATTGTAACTTTCCCAAAAGTGTTTGTTAGCATCAGTATTAGAAGATCCAGCAGGGTCCAAATCTCCAATGGAAGCTTTGCTTACTTCCCCGACAACAACACCAAAAGATTTTTGTTATTCTTTGGAGTTGTCCTTTCCAATCATCATAGTATAAAGGATTAGCATAAAGAACACCTTTAATATGTCAATCTAGGAAGTATATTAAGACCACAACCCCTTCTAGTACCAATGGGATCCAAAAAATTGCAAGAAAAGTCCATATTATCTGATATATTCTTGAAGAAGAAGTTGAAAACTAGGGTTAATGCAATTTTTTGAGAAAAACGTGTTTTTTCACGATTGTGAGCAATCACGATTGTGACTAAAAATCACGATTTTGAGCTCAAAATCCTCAATACTCACAAAATCGTGAAAAATCACGATTGTGAGTAAAAACGTGATTTTTAGCTAAAAATCGTAATATTCCATAAAATTGTGAAAAACCACGATTGTGAGAAAAAACACAATCTTGTGTGAAAAAAGTCAGGATTTTCACACAAAATTATGAAACTCCATAAAATCGTGAAAAATCACATTTTTCATTAGAAAACACAATTTTGAGTTCAAAATTTCACGCTTTTGACTCAGAATTGTAGAGAACATGTCTTTCAAAAAATTTCACGATTTTGAGTTCAAAATTTTACGATTTTGACTCAAAATCATCTAATTCCATCAAAAACCTAATTCTTCATGAAAATCATGATTTTCGACATCATAATTTCACAACGTCGTGTTTTTTGAAACTTTTAAATAAATAAATATATATATATACGATTGTGTCTGACAATCGTGATTTCCATAGAAAATTGTGATTTTTGAAAATCATATTTCCTTTCCTTGGAAACAGGATTGTCAATACACAATCGTGAAACTTGCAGAAGGTAAAAATACAAAATCGTGGCTTCTGTGTAAGCCAAAAACATGATTTTGCTTGAGAATTGTGATTTCCAAACTGAAAATCGTGGTTTCTTAGTCACTTTTTTTGGTCTAGAAAAAACACAATTTGGAGCAAGAAAGGTTTAATCAATTAACTTTCTTCCAAAATTAAAAGAAAAGAGAAAAATTCTTTCATAAAAACATCACAAAAAATACTAGAATCATGTTTTTCTAGAAAAATGCAATTTTCTCCAGAATTTTCCCAAAAATAAAGGGGTTAAGTTTTCTTTTGACATAGTGGAAAAAAAAACTCAAAATTGAACCATAGTGAAAGGACATACAATTTCCAACCTCTCCGCTCAAACTTGGTAGGGAATACATAGAAAACACCCAAAATTGCATTTTTTAGAAAATTGCGACTTTGAGTGCAAAACCAAGGGAAAATCAAGGAAATTACAAATAGGAAAAATCATAGAAAAGAGAAAGAGATCTCTAAGCAAAAAGTAGGAAGAGTTAACATCTCAAGATCAAATCCCCAATTTATTGATATATAAAGGGTTCTTCAAACAAATAAATTAAGGTTTCCAAATAGAAGAAGTGAATGATACTGAGATCTGGTACTACCGTCATACATTCCAAAACTCATAGTGAGGTTGAGAAACAACAATACCTAGGTAATCATCAAAAGGAGTTCACAAATCAATCACCAAGTATGGAAAAATTGAATTTAGAGGAGGAAGACAGAGACACAGGAGATTCTAGGAATATCCTTAAATACATGTACACGAATAGGTTCGAAACCTATGTGTATTAGGATGGAATGCATAAGGATCTCATTAGATTGAGAAACTTAGAAATTCCTCTAAATTTAATGCCAGTGGCACAATTCAGAGATGGCAGATATGAGGATAGACAAGGATGTGTATATGTGTTCACTCATGATCCAAAAAATTTCGATGATCTTGGTCAATATGCAGACAAAAGGCCTTGGGATCAAGATTTGGGACAATCTGACATGCCTAGACCAAGTAGAATTCATACTCGAGTTGAGCCACAAAAAGAAAGGAGACCATCTGATTCCCCAAATCCCTTTGAAAGAGAAGGTGAAGACATGCCTGATTACAATTTGAGAAAGAGACCAAATTGGCAAACTCAAGGGAGAATGTTGAGGCCGTATCAAGTAGCTATGGATTTGGCCAAGCCAACCAATGTGAAAGAACTTCAAACCTTTATGGGTCATTGTGGTTATTACCAAAAATTTGTACATAAGTTTGGAGATGTTGTTAAACCCTTATATGCTCTAATAACCAAATTTCAATGGACCCAAGAATGTGATGAAGCCTTTGAAACTTTAAAAACTTGTTCAGTGACAACACCTATTCTGAAAACACCACAATGGGATCAAATCTTTCATGTTCATGTGGATGCTGCCAATTTTGCTCTAGGATGTGTTTTGGCACAAATTATTGAAGGAAGTAAATTGGATTTCCCTACTGCTTATGCTAGCAGGAAATTGACTCAAATAGAAAGGAACTATACACCTAATGAAAGAGAAGGATTAGGAATGGTGTTTGTAGTAAAAAAATATAGACATTATTTTCTAGCCAATAAATTTAAGTTCTTTGTGGATCACCAAGCATTATTATATTTGGTAAACAAACCTTGTCATACTGGAAGAACTGTGAGATGGTTCTTACTCTTAATGGAATTTGAATTCAAAGTAGTGGTTAGACAAGGGAAAACACATTTGAGAGTAGATCATTTGTCTAGAATTCACACAAAAGAACAAACTCTTCCAATTAATGATGACTTGCCACATGCTTATCTATTCAAAGTAGAAGGCGCTCCTGGTTGGGCAATGCCTTTGGTGCCACTTCTTACAGTTGGACTGTGTAAGAATATGGGTAATAAAATACATCTGTTATTACAAAGTAGAAACTTTGTATTATTGGCCAGCCATTTATACCATGTAAATCATATTGGTGTGTTGGAATATTGTACCCCAAAGGAAGAGCAAAGAAATTATTATAGTAATCACATTATTTCTACACAAAGAATTATATTGCAAATTGCAAGAACAAGTGGAAGTAGAATGTGAGGAATGGCTAGATGAAATGATGTCCGAACAATTAATTTTAGGACAAACTTCGATGAAAGAAAACAGGGTATCAATTGATTTTGAAAAAATTGGTACTTTAGTTTCATTTGACTAATAAAAGAATAATTTGATGTGCAGGAACTCAATGAAGAAACCTCTAGAATGGAAATGGTGAAGTTTACTTTCTCTATAGATGAAGAGTTTTCATTAAAAAAGGATATAATCAACAATGAAGATAGCAGTGATCCAATGAGGAAACAAAGTCAGCAGAATATAGTAACAAAAAGCAATCTCCAATAGAAGAATTTATGTATCTTTCATCACAAGAAGAATTAGAAGGAGAGAATGACTTCAAAATTCAAAGAAGAATTGGTATGGAGACCAAAACTTTTGCAAATGAGTCAAAGTAAAAAAAGGCAGTGGGTATGGAGACCTAAAGAGAAATAGACTCATTTTACTCAGAATCAACATGCAAATTGGAAAATCAAGAATACCAACAACAAGTTGAAAGAAAAGTCAAATATGAAAACATGTTGGATTTAAAGTAGGTGGCAGACATACAAAGGGACAAAATAATTTCCAAGAAACTAGAGGAATCGGGAGCACACAAGAATGGAACTAGAAAAACCTCAACAACAACTAACCACTTAAGTGCAATGCTTAATACCCCATCTTTGCACCATAAAGAAGAATGCATCTCTAAAGTAGGCATGGATAGGGCTGCATTACAAAGCCATGCATACACTAGCCACAAAAGAGATCACTCAAGCACATATCTGGAACTCTTTTTCATGGAAAAAGAGTAGGAGATGAAGAGATTACTCTGATATCTCATATATGGTCATATGACCAATATTGGAAAAAATATTGAAAAAAAAAGAGAATGAAAAATAAAAAAATATATAAAATACTCAAATATATGAAAAAAAGGGGGGAGAGAGAAAAAAGTAAAAATATGAAACTCTTTTTGAGTTCTTTTTATAAAAATTTCCAATAAAATTCTACAAAAAAAAGCACAAAAGCAAGATCTAGGGTTAGATAGTGTAAAATGTTGGTTGGATTTAATCTATTTTTTCTTCCTTTTGTATACATAGCATATGAACATTTTTTTTTCTTTTCTTTCTTTTTTCTTTATGATAATCTATATGAGTTATTTTCCATCTTTTTTTCGAAAGGCACCTAGAAGAAAAAAGATCTTTCTTCACTATAATGATCACTTATTTGAGTCTTGAAGAATCTTGAAATCCTATTTTTCTTACATAAATCTTTTTCTTTTGCTCAAGAGACTTATGGTGTTGGAGTGGGTGGTTTTTAATTTTATTTTTCATATTTACAAGATGTTGAATACTAAAGAGCTACCTATTGCCAAGTTGGAAGTAAATTCAGTGTCCATATCTAGAGGACATTGGTTCCTTGACAGTGAAGCTATGGAGGAAGTTCATGAGCTAGAGTCAGATGCTGATGAAGAAATATCTTAAAGTGCTAAGATAGCAAAAGAACTCAAAGGAGCCTTGGGAGTTATCGGTCAGCATATATTCATAGTTAAGAAGGGGCAGTATAAATACACCATGCTCTACCAAGAATTCTATAATTTCAGAAGGCAACAACCACCTACAAGATATGGAAGGCAGTAGGGTTACATAGGATGCTGGATGAACCAATCTTCTTCATTGACTTTGAAAGAGTAGCACAAGTGATGTCAACTTTACACGAATTAGGAAGAGGCAATGAGGCATATTTCAGGTGCAACATTAATAACAAGGATGGTGAAGAAGTGCAGATATCCATTAAGCCAGAACATATCAGAAATGCTTTGAAATTCTATACTATGGGAACCAAGGTCTATGTCAGTTTTGTGAAGAAAAATGCAGCTTCATATGCAGGTTACTCTAAATTCACCGACTTTAAACGGAAAGAAAATGCAAAAATGGCTATAAGGTTGTTCTTACAATACTTATGCTTTCCAAGAATGCCTAGGTATACTTTACCTCACAAACTAGTCACCCTCATTATGTTAAACAATAAAGATAAAACCTGACCTTTTGGTGTTATGGATATAACTCCATATATTCATGAGCAGCTTAAAGAAGCAGCAAAGTATTGTTCAGCAAGGAAGTTCATGAATGGAGCTCAATTTTTTTCTAGAATTGTCTATCATGTACTAGGGGCTCAAATGTTTAGAATTATGATGGCTAGCATGGGAAGTCCTCTAAAATCGATGGGGGTTAAAGAAGTGGGCAACAAGAGGAAGGTGGTGGTAGTAGAAGAAGCTCAACCAAGTAAGAAGAGGAAAATTGACCCCAGAAAGCTTGAATTAAAGCAAGAAGAAGTGTCCAAGGAAGAAATTCAAGCAAAACAAAAGAAAATGCAAGCTCATGAAGAGCCACATCCACCCCAAACAGGAAAAGAGAAATTGTATGCTTACTTAACACAAGGAGGGAATTAAAGGGCAGTATATGAGGCACAATATCAGAAAATGCTAGAAGATTACACTGATAAAGCTACTGATTGGAAGCGGGAGGAAATAGAACATTATGAGGATCTCCATGAACAGATAATGACTGTAGAAACAAAAGAAGTTTTTCTGACAAAAGAAAGTCGAAAATGCAAGAGGAAATAATGGAAAAAGTAGCCGACAAGGGAAAAGGGAAAGCCTCATCTATGTCAGACTCAGATATAGAAGGATTTTTACTAAGAAGTCTAAATCTATCATTACCAAGAACTCTAGTAAAATAGGTACAGGTGGAAGCACAGTCTGAGATATTAGAAAAAGGAATGGGGTCAGGTGAGTCTCAAAAGAAGTCAGAGATTGAAAATATGACCTCTTTAGAAGATGTCCAAGAAAAGAAAAGGAAAGATAAAGGAAAAGAAAAGGTGGATGAAGTGGAGATAAGAGAATCAGGGGAAAGTCCGGGAGGGCTAATTGAAAGAATGATTGTCATCATTAAACCTAATAAAACAGAATATTGTCAAAAATTTATTGAAGATGAAGGAACAAAAAAGATTGAAGAAAAGGAGGTTGCTTAAGAACCAGAAGTGAGAAAAAACATTTAAGAAGTGTTGTTGGATTTAGGGAAAGAAGAGGAGGGACAAGAAGAGCAGAAGGAAGTAGAGTAGCATTATGAGAATCAAGGCTTTATAGAAATAAAAAATCAGGAGGAGGACTATGAGGAGATGGACATAGACAAAGAAGAAGGTGACCAAGAGGAACAAGAAGAAGAGGAACCTATTATCACAGATCAAGAGGCAAAACAGAAAGAGCAAGAGAAAGTGGAATAGGAAGAGCTAGAAGGTAATACTCAAGATGACAAAGATGATCAAGAAGAAGAACAGATAGAAGATGATAAATCAGCGGAAAATGAAGAAAGTAGGTACCAAAATGAAGAAAACCAGATTGAGTTAAAGCAATTGGAAGTAAATACATGATTGGGAAGAATTCCAAAGGTTATAAGGAATGCATGTGTTGCTCTAGCACAATGGTAAGCACCACGTTAAGAAGCTCCACCTCCTTAATGTCAATCCGCGGAAGAGATAGGAGTGATATGAAGATCGTGAACGCGAGATGTAGTGAGAGTGAAGGTGAGAAGCATAAAGATCCACACACGCATACACAAACACAATGAAGAGACAAGCAAGACACAATGGAAGCTTGAAATTAGCTTCTATTACTCAAGAACACTATTACAAGCTCAAGCTCACAACAACTCATACAAGTCTACACTAGCTGACCTCAAAAATGAGCTCTCTAGCTCTTTTTATAGATTCTAGACTAGTTTTGACTGGTTTCACATCTAATGTCCGGCATAGTTAAAATATAGGTTCTAGGTACTACTTGAAGGTCTAAAGGAGGTCTAAAAATAGCTAAAATGGGTAGACTCGTTCTACCTAAGCTCCTCAAGCTCGAGGACTCCTTAGCTTACACAAAATGGAGCTAGTAATTACAAAAGTGGTTGTTCTATGTTACATATGATACAAGAGTGATGAAAATCATTGTTGAGAGTTTTAAAAAGTATTATAAAACATATTTTTTTGAAAAATATAATCTGCTTGGCTCCCCTCTACTTCATTGTAATCTACCTTCACATACTTCCTTGTCCTCTATGCCTCTGGCTACTGCCAACACCCCCTTCCCTCTCGCTTCTGTCGTCCTCGACAGAACCTTGTTGCCGGGTCTATCGGATATAGTTTTGTAGGAGGTCATGAGCGAGGGTGTGCTCTGAAATGCGAATATCTCTTGCAAGGTCTGCTTCAAGTTTTTTCCAATCTATGGGTTGAGGTTCATTGGGTGGCGGGAGTGTGTAGTGCGTGGAGTACACCACTTGTTCACAGGCAAACAATTGGAGTAGGTGTGCGGGCCTGCTTATGAACACGTCGGAATGGTACTCCCAAAAGCTGGTAGTAAACATCTCTTCAAATGTCATTTTATAGCATGCCGGTAAATACTTGATTTGACAGTGCCAGGCATAACACACCCGGAGCGATGGTGTCATGATCATATCATACGCTAGGTCTTGATTACCATGCTCGAATCTCGGGGTGTTAACGTGCGGTGCTTTGACACGGTGGAAGAATTTAAAAACAATCTGCATCATGTCAAATACTTTGACAATCATATGCATGACAACATCATCCATGCGGCGTAAGCGGGGGAGCCAGTGGCGAATTGTTGCCATCATGTATCCGAGTGTGGGTGGTCCGCGAGGTGGCATGAAATAGGGGTAATTAAGCCAGTTCTGACACTACTTATTATTCTGCACTTTGATTGCAAAGGCCTTTCAGGAGTGGCATCTTGGGATCGGTCCCCAACATGGGTTATACTTCAAATGCTGGTGCCTTGACCCATGTGCTCATCATTTCTGGATATTGATGTAGTAATTCTTGGCGCCAAGTTGGTTGAAGGATTTCTCTGCTCTACGCTTTTGGTGGCAAGTCATTAGGCTCAAACTAAGTTGCATGTGAGGGTTTCTTGCCTGTCTCCTTTTCGATCGCCAATTGATATTCTACCATTAGCATGAAATACGGCTTATATTGAAGCCCATGGCTAGATATATACCTATGAGGGGCCAAGTGAGCGAAGTAAGGGGATTGTAAAATGCATTACTCTATCATAGCCATGGCATGTAATTGAGCCTCTACGCGTGCTGAGTGGGTCTGTCCAAGTTCTTCTACGATCTTCATCCATTCGGGGGTAGGGAGTTCAAAGGTGGTCTGGCCTTCAACCATGACACGTCCGATTGGGATGGGTTGTGGTTCATAGGCCTCTTCATAGGTTCCCTCCACTGGGATAGACACATTTTCTTCCTCAGTTGGGATTTCAAGTGGGGAATCAGGCCTGGGGGGATCGAAAAAGGTAGTAATTTGTGCTTGAAGAGTAAGTACCTGAGTGCATAAAGCGTTGAGTTCCTCTATGATCTCTAGAGGCATGGCCTCAGGAGCTGGCTTTGGTTGGTGTGCAGGTGCATGTAACTGTAGCATCTTATGGTTGTCTTTGAGTTTCTGATATGAATAATTTATACTGTCATAATCTTCTAGTAGTCTGACATGGTCTTCCAATAGTATCTTCATAGACTCTGATGGTACGGCTTTAAAGTGGCTAGGACTGAGAGGTTTGTCCGGTTGATCTAAAGCGGCTTCAAGGTTTTCTCTGTTCTATTCTTGCAATCATTGATTTTCTTCTTTGGCCACTGCTAGATGGCGTCTTAGTAGTCCCATGTTTTGAGTGAGTGTCGCATTTCTAATTGTTTGAGCTCGTAACAGATTGTCGATACCCGTAATGGCTTCCTTTGTCTTCTGTTCACTTTCTAGTTCGAGTGTATGGTAGGCCTTCTGTAGCTCTTGATAGCATGTGTTAAGGGAGGCATTCTCGATTGATAACGAGTTTAGTTGCATCTATAACTCTGTGGTTGTTTGTTGTAGCGTCTGGTAGCTAGTCGCTAGAGATGTGAATTCATCTCTAACTTGTGTCATGCAAGAAAACATTTGACGGCATGCAGTGTCGATTGTGGGTGATAATATTAACGGTGGAGTGAGTGAAGATGTTGTGGGTGTGGGTGTTGATGCAAGGGGAAGGGGAAATAGGGACGGGAAAGTGGATGGAGTGGTGACTCTGGAGAAATGTGACATGCCTAAATGTGGTGGTGAAATTGATGAGATGAGTAGTGGTGCGGTGGGTGGAAATATGTCCATGTCACTAGAACTTGTGTCAAGTGTAGTGACCGTGAAGAGTGGAGTGATAGTGGGCGCTTGAGTGGGTGTGAATACAGGATCTACAAAGGTTGAAGAATAAATTATAGACTGGGTTTCTCATATTGTTTGGTGGAGAGGGGAGGAGAAGGGGAATGTAGTGGGGCAGGGAGGTGAGACGGGTGAGAAGGTCATGGGAGGGGGAAATGGGAATAGGGGTCTGGGATCAGGAGTGGAGGAATAAGGAAAGGATGGAGTGAGAAATGGGTTGGATGGAATGGTGGGAGCTAGGGAAGGGAGGATAGGTGGGAGGGTTGTAGGAGGAGTTTGTGGGGTTGAGGAAACTAGGGCTTCTGCCACAGCACCCTCGAGAAACATGGATGATCTTGGAGTATTAGGGTGTGCAGGAGAGACTGGAGGGACAGGAGGTGAAAGAGGAGCAGGTGGAGTGGTGCTTACTTTGACAACAGTAGTTGTATTTACAGTAGAAGGGTGAGGCAGGGAGTCAATCACTATGGTGGCTGCTTGTTGGCATACAAAGCAACAGAGGAGTCATGCACAATACGGCAACAAGGCCAAATCATTTTTTTCCATGGACCATTTACAACTCAAGTGATTTTAATCACTACACAAACATTGTAAATTCCGTTTTTGGTAGAATAGACTCCATTTTTTGCAAGCCGAGGAGTCCTCGAGCTTGAGGAGTATTAGAACTAGCTACATATCAATTTTCATAATTTTTAGACTCTGTTTGAGCCCTCAAATAGGCTCTAGAACTTAATTTTTAACTAGGCCGGACACTAAGTCTGGACAAGACCAAAGCTAGTTAGAAAACTATAAAAAGAGCTAGAGAGCTCATTTTTGGGCTAGCTTGTTTGTGAATTGAGCTTATGTAAGAGACTTTTTGACTAATGCAAAGAACTCCATTGTTCGTCTCCTTGTTCTTGCCTTGTGTGCGCGTGTGTGTGTATGTGTGTGCATGCTTGTGTGCTTCTCACTCACACACTTGTGCCTTCACTTGCTCATAGTCTTCATACTAGTCCTCACGTCTCCACGGATTGACAATTATGAGGTGAATCTTCTCACGTTGGTACTCACCATTGTGCTAGAGTGACACCAAATTTGGCGCCGTTGCCAGGGAGAGAGCTTCGAGGACGAGCGTGTGATGGTAAGACGTCGAGTTGAGACATTGGAGTTATAGGTAATATCCTTCCTTCTCTTTATTTTTCTTCATTTTTTCCTTACTTTCGCATCACCATCATCACCATCATCATCCCCACCATCTCCCACCTCCATCTCCATCTCCACAAAAAATTTTAGTTTTTTGGTCATATTACACTCCCCACCTCATTTCCCTCATTTCATTGTGAGAGAGAGCGAGAGAGAGCTTGTATGCTATCTGTTTTTGGTGTGTTTTTGAGCTTTTGTTGCAGGAACTAGCTGTACCACCTTCTCCAGCAGTGTGCGCAGGTACGACAGACTCTGCACAGGTCCCGGGACGACGACCTCTGTCTGTCGCGACAGACAGAAAAACTTAATATTTTGTGAATGCGTGTTTGGCACGGTAACCTACACCATTAGAGCACTCCAAATCACCAGAAGTTTCTCAAAAATTTGCGTTTTTTCAGTCTATCGCGACAGACACCGTCTATCGCGACAGACACCGTCTATCGCGACAGACAGAGACCCACGATAGACCCTGTCTATCGCGACAGACACCTGTCTATCGCGACAGACCAAATTCCACGATAGATCCAGTCTATCGCGACAGACACCGTCTATCGCGACAGACCACTCTATCGCGACAGATACCGTCTATCGCGACAGACCAAATCACGACAGACGACAGACAACGTCTATCGCGACAGACCCACTCTATCGTGACAGACACCGTCTATCGCGACAGACCACTCTATCGCGACAGACCACTCTATCGCGACAGACCACTCTATCGCGACAGACCACTCTATCGCGACAGACACCGTCTATCGCGACAGACCACTCTATCGCGACAGACACCGTCTATCGCGATAGACAGACATTTTCAGCAAAAATTAAGGGGTAAAATTTTTTGGAAATTTAGGCTAAATTTTGGGCATATTTGCACTCTCAAATACTCACAAACTTGCAAAGGCCTTAGAAAAATGCATTAAAACCCCTGGAAGGTTCTGTTTGTCTAGTTAACCCCCTAAACCCTGAACGGCCATAACTTTTTCATACGAAATCCAATTTTTGAGCTCTAGGGCTTGTCGGAAAGCTCGTGGCATAATGCGTTGATTTTCAGATAGGATATTTGGAAGTTGACACACTGAGGGGTAGGAACACCAAGGGAGCTCTAGAGGAAATTTTTAGCAATACAAAAGGGGGAACAAGGGTCATTAAAAAAGTGTCTGAAATAAATTGTGTGTCAATTGAAGGACCAACTTGGAGCTAATCTTGGGACTGATGCAGGTCTATCGAGAAGCAATTGAGAGCGTCCAAGCAAGGGCTTTGTGCAAGCTGGAGAATCAACTTCTCGAGCACTAAAGAGCAAGGATCAGCAAGGAAGGTCGGAATACTCTCAACTCCCTTCGTCAATTCCTAGCTTAGGCTAAGAACGACTAGAGGTAGGAGTAAGTCAGGGTGACGATAGGCAATTATCAAGTTGAAGCATACCTAAACGTTCAAGTTCAAGCTAAGGACATAATCTTTGTACTATCGAGAACTTTAAAGGAAAAGAACTTAACGTGGAACGATCAACTTTAAGTGCGGAACTACACTCAAACATACCTTACGATGTGATATCAGACAAGAATTTTAACACGGGAATCAACTAAAAAGAATCAAGTAACTGATACAAAAGGACTCTGCAACGAGATTGTACTTGGGAAAATTTGGGCTATTCAATTAGGCTTATGAACCTTAGATCAGGGCGACATCTAGTAAGGGATAGACAAAGCCTTAGGTCTTCAGAGGCTAGTGTCAACCACACTGCTAGGTCGTGGGCCCAACAGTTGAGCCACCACTCATACTACCCAAGTTCTAAGACTAGTGAATCCGAGATGACTCAAGGTATGGAGAGACCTACAGGAAGTTCAGGAGTGCCATACTTGCACAGGGTAGAAGGCCCTTACAAAACGCAGTTGGAATACCTTAGGACCAACCGATTAGGTGCCAGCATCTATGAGGACGGCCTAGGAAGATCTGTGGTACAGATTAAGAATCCTGATCAATCCATTGGACTAGAGCGCCCAGCTGTCAAGTTCGAAAACGGAGCATACTTGGACAAAGAAGGAACCATATATGTAGTCACCAGTCACCCAGATAGGACGGACGAATTTGGAAATGTGATCCCAGAAGCGGACCTAGGGGACCTAGAGCAAGGAAACATGGGTACAGAACCTAGAACCCCCCGAGGTAAATCGGTTCTCACTAGGATTATCACACCAGAGTGGATTCCCCAGGATAATAAGAGCATAGAGTTGCTCCTCAATTGAGAAACTGACGAAGCCTTTTGGAGGTATAAATCTGATCAGCCAACTGATATAGGAACAATCATGATCTATGAGTTTAAGGATCCTGATAGCCCAGGCAGAGTGACCTACTTAGATCACGCTTCGGAGAGGATCTTTGTGGTGACAGAAAATGATAGGCATGCTTACACTTGGAAAGGTGAAATTATTCTTCCCCAACCAAGATCGAATGTGTCCTATGGTCACGCTGGTGCTGGAACATCCCAAGCTCATGGAATTCAAAGAGACAGGAGTAGAGATAGGCCAGAAGTAAGCTTTGCCAACCCAGGGGGCAGGGAAAGAACGAGAATGGAAACAATTAGAGTAGAGCCTGAGGTACTTAGAGCTCACAGGAATCAAAGAAATGCGGATGATTTCCCTCTACCACGACCTAGAGAGCACACAAGGACTTTGAGACCAACTCAGCTAGTTAAGTCCATGAAGAATTACTTCGATGGCACCGGAGATCCATATGATCATGTGGCTGAGTTCAGGCAAGTGTTGAGAGCTGAACAAGTGGAGGATTTATTCACACAATATAATGCCTTTGGTCTAACCCTTAGGAACACAGCCCTCACATGGTTCCAACCATTGAATGAGAGACAGTTCAGGAGCATAGACCAACTCCTAGAGGCTTTCATTATTGAATTCTCTAAGAGTGGCATAAGACATAATACCTCCTCGCTGATTCACAGCTTCAAGCAAACCCCTCAAGAGACCGTGAGACTTGCAGGAAGAAGATTTAGGCAATATCTTGAAAGATGCCCTGTCCCTGAGCTACCCACACCAGCTAAGCAAGTGGCTTTATTCTTGGATGGATTGCTAAGTACCAAATTGAGATCATATGTGTATCTGAAGGATCCTAGGACTATAGAAGAGTGTGTACGCATGTGCATTGACATCGAGGATAACCTAGGGGAGGAGTTAGAGCTTTCCAAGATATACAAAGATTCACATAGTGCCTCTAGTCTCTCTTCCACGCAATCCACATCAATTGAGGAACTTGCAGATAAAGTAGCTCAGAAATTAGGTGTCACTAGCAAACAGATCCCAAGGTACGCCCCTGTGAAAAGATGCTATACTTGTGGTGGCGACCACATGGCGAATGTCTGTCCCATTATGGCTCAACCCCAAGTTAATCCTAGTAGCCAGTACTGCACCATAGAACGAAGGTACACCAATCACACCGCGCAAGACTGTCCATACAATAAGCAAGCGGTTAGGCAACCCTACCCTCAGCCATACCCAAAACAAGGCAGATACCAGAGCCAGTACCCACCTCAGCAGTATGTGAGACCTCAACAAACCTACCAACCCTATCAAAACCAACTGAGACCCCAGCCAGTGTTAGCACAGCAACCACCTGCTCCTACTAATGTGATCCTAGTAAAATATGCAGCTGCAGAAGAGAACCTGAATAGAGCTATAGTCCCTGTAACATCATTGCTTTCTGAAAGTGACCCGAGTGACCATAGCTTTGATTCTACACATGTTGATAGCCCCCAGGCCTACTACATGCAGTCTCTGAGCATGGTGAGTCTTACTATAGTGAAGAGCCAAATGAACCTAGTTGGGAGTCAGATTACACAAACGTCATGTATGCAAACCCCAACCCTAGGCCTCAACCTAAGCAAGTAAGACCCCCATTCCCTAAAGGACCATGCTACAGATGTCAGGGAGATCATCTCATTCGTGATTGTCCCTTACCTCCACCTATGCAACCCCAGTCAGTAACAATTCAAGGCTTTTGCCAAGAATGTGGAAAGGAGCATCTCTTACGAGACTGCCCTAAGAATCCTAATAATATGCCAAAAATCACTCCTATTAATGTTATTGGGTTAGTGGTAGATTCCACAGGAAGTGTCACGTCCACTGCACCCGTACAGGTAGTCACTAGAGCTCCAGCAGTGCAGCAAAACCAAGGGGTAAGCAAGGAAAAGAGCCCAGACGCTAGCGATACTGAGAGCCAAAATAAGAAGACAACAAGAGCTTGGAGAGATAGCTGTGGACGTATGAAAAGGCAATGGGCAAAGAAGATGAGTGAACTTGAGGAAAGTCTACGAGAAACCAAGGCCAAAATCATAGAGATCACATCTCAACCGCACTCTCACACATTCCCACCGCTACCATCCCCATCACCCTCCATCCCTCCACCCTCTAATACACCCCACGTAACCCACCCACCACCCCAAGCAGGATCAGTATTACCTGATCCCACTCCTGAAGACATAGACATGATGCTTAAAGCATATCAGGCAAGAATCCAAGAAGGGCCAAATGTCACGGATCATCACAAGTGCTACCCTAGAGCTGACCTAGAGATAGAAAAAACCAAGCTTTGCGCGAAAATGGTCGCATTGGCTCAGACTATGTTTGAAGCCAGTCGCCTTTTCAATTACTCGGGCTCAGCCAAGACGCAATTACACTTGGATGGACTTCTAGAGAAGTTAGAGGGCATAATTGCAAGATCTGCCAAGGAAGAAAAAAAATCAAGAAAGAGATAAAACAAGCAAAAACATGACCCATCCCCCATCGAAAGCTTATGTGCCCAATTCCACTGAACCAGACAACCCCCCCCCCTAGAAAGAATAGAGAATCTAATTGCACAATCACAAAAGGAACCCGCCCCTCAACACCATGCCAAGGCTAGTGAAAGAGCAGGTCTTCCTACCCAGGAAGCCTATGTGCCTGAAGCCTATGTGCCTAACTCTACGGAGCCAGACACCTCTTCTTCGATGAATCAATACACACCAGAATTCTTGCGAGAGATTCAAGAAGAGAAATGGGCTAAAGAGAGTGAAGTTCCTCCTCCCATTGAACTGGTGGATGACACACACGATCAATTCCCACAAGACCTTCCTTCCATTTATGGAGAGCAGGAGAGTGCCCAATCTCAAGAAAGATTAGACTTCGAGTCTAATTCTTTACAAGAACTACCCCATTTCACAGGCCCATGGGAAGCAAAGTCCACCTGTATAAGAGCACCTACAGTCATGGTAAGAAACGAAGATTCAGTCATACCTAGGAACACAGAGGTAGTGAAGAACACCAAAGTGCAGTGCAATCTCACTTTGGAAGAGCTGCTTAAGGTTAGACCAGAAGTGTGGAAACATGTAGCCAAACAAGTACCAGAAATAGCAAAACCTCGTTCCCAGGTAGGATCCCAGAGAACAGTGCCAGAGATACCCTTGGATAAGATAGGAGACATGTGTGAAGGTGAAGAAGGGAACACCTATCTTCCCACCAGGGGTACACCACCAAGGCAATTTTGGACTCAGGTGCAGGAGTGGCAATTGCCACCACTTCCCTATGGAAGCGTTGGGGCAAGC
The DNA here is from genome assembly GCA_020310875.1 of Ceratopteris richardii. Classification (NCBI taxonomy): domain Eukaryota; kingdom Viridiplantae; phylum Streptophyta; class Polypodiopsida; order Polypodiales; family Pteridaceae; genus Ceratopteris; species Ceratopteris richardii. The sequence goes on along the minus strand of CM035408.1, from coordinate 176,509,801 downwards.
CAGCACTCAGGCCAACGAGAATGAAATTGCAGATGGCCGATGGTCATATTGAGAGACCCTTAGGATTGCTAGAAGGAATAACTCTCACCACCTGTGGTGTCGAGTTCGAGCATACCTTTGCCATATGTGATTCTAGCAAGAACCATGCCTATGAAATGATCTTGGGACGACCCTTTATGCGACAGTTGCAAGTGGTACAGGATTGGGGAACCAATTCTTTGTACCTGCAACACTTAGGTGTTACAACCAAAGTCAATCTCAAGGATTACTCTCATAGAGATGTCCCTCCTATCCAATGGAACCCCATCCATAGAGCCAAAGATGATACAGAATCGGTGCATTCCATAGGATCAGGATCCTCATGGATGCATGAAGACACCCACTTATGGATGTGCAAAGTAGCAGTAGAAGAAGAGAAGAGAGAAGAAGCCAGAGAGATAGGTGCAAAAGAAACACATAGATCAATTCAAGACCCAGCCTATGCACCTGTAGTTTTTCCTGACGAAGAATTTGAACCCCACGGCTGGGCAGAAATCCTAGCAACAATGGATGTAGCCATCAATGAAGAACAATGGACACCTCACTGTGATGAAGATGGCTATGACATTTCAGTCTTCTCCATAGAGCCAATCATGGGAGAGGCAGTTCTAGAAGAATGCGAACCTAGCCCTGATGCATTTGAGGATGCAAGTGACTCCGATCTAGAGTCAATCATTATGGACCCACCTTTTGCATCAGATGAAGAATACTTCCATGAAGTAGAATTTCAACCCCAGAGGCATGGAGAGCTTACAAATGATGTAAGATTAGCCACACATGTGACCCCGAAGGAAGAAGGAAAGAAACGAAAGAAGAGAGAAGTCTCACCAGAAGAGGAAGAATCTTTGTTTGAGGTCCCGGAAAATTTTAAGAAGTATGAGATAGATGACAAGAGAGTCATGATTAGAATGCCTAAACGAGAGGCACAATCGGGAGAGGCCTATGATAACAAAGAAACCACCAAGAAAATAGTAGTGGCCCTAGAAGAAGGAGAGGAGAGATGCACGTACATAGGCCATGACCTAACAGAGGAAGAAGAGCATGCGTTAATAGCCTTGCTAAGAGAATACAGAGATGTATTCGCTTGGAGTTACAAGGATTTGAAAGGTGTTGATCCAGACATATGCTCACACACTATCCCCATGACCTCAGATGCTAAACCCTCTAAGCAAAAGCCCTATACATATAACGATAATTACGCTGCCAAGATTAAAGAAGAGATAGATAGACTGGTTGAAGCTGGATTCATCTATGAAATTGAGCACACTGAGTGGGTATCCCCCATCGTAGTGGTGCCCAAAAAGAATGGTAAATTACGTGTATGCATTAACTTGAAGAAGGTTAATGCAGCCACAATTCGAGATAACTATCCGCTTCCTATCACAGAGCATCTCTTAGAAAGAGTAGCAGGCAAGGAAGTGTACAACTTCCTCGATGGATTTTCGGGCTACAATCAAATAGCCATAACTCCAGAAGATCTGCATAAGACAGCTTTTGCCACAGAGTGGGGTATATTTGCCTTTCGTGTAATGCCATTTGGGCTTACCAATGCACCAGCTACCTTCCAAAGGCTGATGTGCCATGTATTTAAAGAGTTCCTGAGGAAGAACTTAGAAGTCTATGTTGATGATCTTTGTGCTCATTCGAACATTAGGCAAACCCACATTCCCGAACTCAGACAAATCTTTGACAAATGTAGAGAATATCAAGTCTTCCTAAACCCAGAAAAGTGTGTCTTTATGGTCAGGCAAGGCAAGATTCTAGGACACATAGTGTCAAAGAATGGCATATCCACCGATGAAGAGAAAGTGAGATCCATAGCCGAGTTACCTAGGCCAAAAACGTCAAGGAAGTGCAAGCCTTCATGGGGCATTGTGGTTATTATCGCCGGTTCATTCATATGTACGATGTCATTGCAAAGCCCATGCATGGACTTCTGACTAACTTTGAGTGGACTGATGAATGTGAGAATTCCTTCCAAGAGCTTAAACGAAGATTATGTTCAACACCAATCTTGACCACACCAAATTGGAACAAGCCATTCCATGTTCATGTGGATGCATCCAATTACGCTATTGGGTGTGTGCTTGCTCAACCTACTGGTGAAGGTAATATGGATCTTCCAATTGCCTATGCCAGTAGACAATTGAATGCTGCTGAACGAAATTACACCACTACTGAGAGAGAAGGCTTAGGCATGGTATATGCAGTTAAGAAAGTTAGACACTATTTGCTTGCAAACAAGTTTAAATTTTTTACTGACCACCAAGCATTGTTATATCTCGTGAACAAGCCATGCAATACAGGAAGGTTAGTAAGATGGTTTCTCTTACTAATGGAATATGATTTCGAGGTTGTGGTAAGGAAAGGGAAGACTCATTTGAGAGCAGATCACCTTTCTAGGCTCACATCGGGAGAAGCCCCACAAGGAGTGTCAGATGACCTTCCTGATGCTTACTTGTTTAATTTGGAAGTGGTGCCGCAGTGGGCTAAGCCATTGGTACCAGTGTTGACATATGGACCTAACCACCCAGTAATAAACACACAGGATAGAGAGGTAGTAAAAGCCCAAAAGTATCACATCATGGCAGGAAGTATGTACAAGCACACAGATCAAGGGATCTTGGCTTGTTGTGCAGAAGAGGACGAGTACACTAAATGGTTGCATTTAGCACATGTAGGTGCATTAAAGCAACACTACTCAAAGCAACGAACCTTACAGACACTAAGGAGACTCGGAGTGCATTGGCCGACTATGGAGGCTGATGTCCAAAAGTTGTGCAAGGAATGCCCAATCTGCTGCACTAAACCACCTGTGGAACATGCCACTCTTTATCAAGTGTCCATAGTGCCAGATTGGAGTGAACCTCTAGTATCCTTCTTAAGGACGAGAACATTCCCTCCAGACATGACTCTGGCTAGGCAAAGGAGTTTAGAACAAGAAGCCCAGGATTATTCACTCATTGGTGATAATCTATACAAGCGTGGTAAAGATGGTTACCTGAGACTATGTGTCCATGAGAGTGAGTATCTCAAGATCTTGGACACTGATCACCAAGGTGTAGCAGGAGGACACTTTGGACCAGATCGGGTGATCAAGGCAATACTATTTGCGGGCTTCTGGTGGCCGATCCTTCACATGGATGCACATACCTATGTGAAACGCTGTGATGTCTGTTAGAGAACTCAATATCCTATACGTAAAGATGAGATGCCACTGAAACCTATGATGGGTGGACGTGCATTCTCTAAGTGGGGAATAGACTTCGTAGGTCCTATTAATCCCCCAGCTAAGGGTTCCCATGCAGAATATATCATTGTTGCGACAGACTATCTAACAAAGTGGGTAGAGGTAAAAGCCACAACGAAAAACGATGCTCAAACAACAGCTAAGTTTTTATTTGAGAATGTGTTCACTAGATACGGGCTACCTATAGAGCTAGTTAGTGATAGAGGCACTCACTTCTTGAATGAAGTTATTGAAAATCTGCTCCAAGAATTCTTGGTAGTACATAAGAAGTCTGCCCCCTATCACCCTCAAGCAAATGGCCAGGCTGAGAGCACCAACAAGATCTTATGCAATGTACTGACGAAATTAGTGAACAATAAACGCTCTGATTGGGACAAACAGCTACACCATGCTGTTTGGGCATACCGAGTCGCCTACAAAACGGTACTCCAAGCCACCCCCTTTCAGATGGTATTTGGCCAAAACGCCGTGCTACCTTTGGACTTCTTATTACCTACATTGAAAGTGGCACAAGAGCACGAATGGACGGGTCATGAACTCTCCTCTAGACTATTTGACCTTGAACGATTAGGAGAAACAAGACTAAGAGCAGCTGCAGGGATATATGCAGCTAAGAAACGACAGAAGGCATACTTTGATGCTCACGTTAAGGATAAAGGTTTGAAGGCAGGTGACTTAGTTTTAGTCTACACATTGAAGCAACATGCGAGAAAACTGGAGAAGAGAGGCTATGGACCCATGATCATTAATAGAATCTCAACAAGTGGAGCAGTGCAACTAGCCACATTAGAAGGCGATGTTCTCCCAAGTTATATCAGCGGATGCAGAGTCAAGTTGTTTCAGGAACCTCTCACAGAGGAAATGCTAAGTCGACTCAATACTGCTAAGAAACGCAAAGAGGAAGAAAAGCGAATTCGAGAAGAAGCTCAAGCAGAAGCCCTAGAGCGCATACGGAGAATGAAATTAAGAAGACAAGGTAGAGAGCACCCTAGGCAAGGTGCATATGCAGACCAAGGATATGACGTGGCTATGTGTGAAGCTTCAGGTGTTAGCTCACATAGGATAACTGATTGACGTCCTTTCATAACCTTAGATATAGGACAAGGAAAGAGTGCAAGGACTGTAAGAGCCTTGATTGACTCAGGTGCAGCCACTAGTGCTGTTAAATTGTCTTACTGTCAAGAGTTGCAATTAACTGTCAATCCTGTGGAAGCATATCTCATAGGATTGGGAGGCGTGGAAACCCCTTGCATGGGCGAGGTGGAACTTCCCCTCTATATTCACGATGAGGCAATGACAGTTAAAGCACTAGTATGTCAAGATGAGGACCTCACTGAACCCCTTGTCTTGGGTCAAGACTGGATCTATGACCAAGCAGTCAACTTAAACCTAAGAAGTGGACTTCTTCAGGTATGGGTGAATCAAACTAGAATTACAATTGAGTTAAATAATGGAGCACTCAAGGAACTAGGAAAGGCACAGATTCCTGGTCCCTCCAGGGGTACACATGAAGTTGACCATGCTGTTCTTGTCCAAGGCTATGTGATACAGAAGAACGAAGATCTCAAAGAAGGAGTCAGAACCACAATGGAACTCCCTTCTTTTCCAAAGGCCAGAAGGAGGCAGCAACTAAGGGCAGATCAATCACTGAAGATTCTCCAGGCGAGAGACCAAAAGAACGCGCGAAGCAAAACAACTCAGCCGATGAAAGACGAGCTGCCGACCGTAACTAAGTCGCAACAACGGTCTCAACTTCCTATTAGTAATCAACGACTGGATGCTAATAAGAGGACTCCTAAAACCTCTGTTGAGAAAGTGAAATCCATCTGGGTACCCAAGAAGTCGATGAAGGCTGACCCACAATCAAGACAAATTTGGGTGCCTAAGGCTTGCTTGCGGGCTCAACTAACCCCACACAATTCACATCATACACGATAGGGTTCACTCGCTCAAGCAGCCGCCACCCACTCTTGTCTGATACACTCGAACACACTGCCACCTAGAAGCATGCACAGACTCACTCGTAAATGGGTCCCAATGACACAACAACTCCCAGCAGAATTACTCATGCAACCCTCTCGAATCTCCATAAAACCAAGACCCAAAGCCATCCACTGTATTTGGAAACCTAAAACTTGTAATAAACCCCCGGACCCCAGTTGTAAATCCATGCCCACCTACTAACTACGTCACTCTCACACTACATCATTCCACATAGTTCTTAGGCCCAACCAATTCCTAACTACACACACAAGCACCGAGCACTTATTAACCTACTAATCTCTCCCGAACCTCATGATAATGTTGTAATGGGGACAAAAACGATTCTACCTTGTCCTTTACAATATTAACACATGTTTCTATATTCTCACAGAATCAGAAGGCAAGAAGTAACATGGCAGAAGCGACAGGTCCGAGCTCACAAGTAGGAATACTTACTGCAGGAATCGATGTGCCTCATATGGAGTGATTGATTGTAGTGCTTTGGTTAGACACCTGTTAAGTACATATGCTGCACAGATAACAACCTCAAGCCAAAAGCTATGTTTTCTTCATCCTTCACACATATAAAGCATCTGACAATGTGCAAGAACTCCCATCAATAGTACTTAGAATGATCTTACCAACTCCCATTACAGGATAAGCAGCATTTTTAGCACATGTGATAAGATTCCTTGTAGGGGAAGGCTCAAGTGTTGTGCTGTGAGATAATATGTTTGGTTACCTCAATTTAAGACTAACAAACATCTAAGTCTACTACAAACATACACTACTCATGAGAACATGGTTCATATCTGTAAACAATGGTAAATGCCCATTCTTCATTACAGACTTTGTTTTAGGTGTAAAGGCCTTTGTAACAACCATTCCAAGCTCTTTCTTATTTGCCTCTTTTATAGCTAGTTTAGGAAAACTCTTTATGACATGGTTTACCTTAGAGTGTTTGCAATTGTTTTTTCCTTTTTTGTTTTCTTTTCATATTTGTCTTCCTTCTTTGAATGTGCAACATTAGTAGATTTTTTCTTACTAGTAGATGAGCTCCATTTATCTTTGCCCTTTTGACTAGCTAAAATATCTTGTTTATTATCTCTCTATCTCTCACTCATCTCATTTTGAGTCTTAAGGTGTGTATGCTAAGGTTCAAATGTTGAAAGATCCTATAAACATGTGATTGATTGTTATTGATGCCCACCCCACTTCCAACATTTTAGATCTATATTAAAACTTGAAATTTCTATTGTATCTAGGGCCACTTTGTCCCAATGCTTTAGAACCCAACTAGAGACTTTGAACTAAGTTGCAAAAGAGAGTGCATCCTTACATATTTCATGAGTCCATAGTCTCAACAACCAAGATTTACTTGTTTCAAATTTATTTTTCTCTATAGCTAATGTTAAATTGCATAAACCATCACAAAATTTTACATTTAGTCTATGGTTTTCAATTTCAATCATCAACATTGATTCTTTCTCAAGACCCATGGATGCCCTCTATAGAACTCTCTTTATGCATTAGAATCTCTCTATCATTTATTCCTTTGTCATGGTCTCAAACGACATCAAATTTCCCCTGTTAATTGATCAATTGTCTCATGTATTACTCACCTTCCTATTTTTTACAATTCATCTAATATGACTTCATATTTCACTCAATTAGGCTAAATTTTCCATGTATCGTGAGGATTGATCCCTCTATTTAACAAAATATTTTGAACTCCTAATCGCCTTGAGTATGCTCACCAATTTTGATGAGTTTCTAAGAATATGACCAGAGGGGTGCCCTTGATGAAGTAGGGACCTGCTCTAATACCAACTGTTGGAGTTTGAGGTTTGCAGAAGTACACCAACAACACAAAGAAGGAGAAGAATCTTGGAGCACAACACACAATATTGAATGTATTACCAAGTGAATGTACAAACATAAGTGCCCTGTTAGGGTTATAGGCACATATACAAGCTGGGGAAAAAACCTCGTAAAGAGGGAAAAAAGTGCCCCAGTGGTCCTAGTGTGTTCACACATATCTTCACAACTCAAATATATCAATAGTGTTCTCATCAACAGAGGCTGAATATAGAGGAATTGCAAATACTATAGAGGAAGCATTGTGGATTAAATATTTATACTCTGATTTAGGGCTAAAATCTTCCATTCCACACATCTTCGGAGATAACATAAGTTCCTTATGTCTTGGTGCTAACCCAATTTATCAACATGAGACTAAATACATAGAAGTACATTATCATTATGTCAGGGAAAAGATTACAAGCAAGGAGATTCAACTTTCATATGTATCAACTCATCAACAATGTGTAAATATGATGACAAAGGCATTGGATGGAAGCAAGTTAAAGATTCAAATCAATGACTAGATTGCAAGAGATCTTGAAGGATTGAAGACTCAAACTTCTTAGGCTTGAGGGGGAGTTGTTGGTGTGAATAGCAAGTCTAAGAGTTTTGCTAAGCTTCAAAGACTACTCTCATAAATCATCTTACTCAAATAGGTTCACATGAGAACACATCCTTGCGAAACTTCCTTGTATTTACATTGGATAATTGTAAAAGCTAAAATTGAGATGGAATCAAGTAACAATAGGGAGCCTAATCAATGAACTTTGGTAGACGGAATCAAAGTTACACCATCCCTCAAGCATAGGATCACTTTTAGGTGGATGGCTCACCAAGTTCAAATTTAAAAATAATGTATAAATACATATTTTTCTTAGCCGCATGATGTCGTGCTTATTCGAGATAGCTTGAGCTACACTTTTTGACCATGCGTTGTGCTCAATCCATGCACAAGTAGTCCTCTATGCTTCACATGTATCATATGTTAAATATTATACATTCTTTGAACACTATTTTTGAGTAAGTCTTTCTCTATATATTGTTGCAGTACATTCAAGCATATAGTGAACTAGTCTTGTTTTCTCTATGTATAGAAATCCATTTGTAATAATTTCACTAGGTTTAGTTAGATAAAAGTGTGAGATATCTATATATCAAGCTTCATCATCATTAGTTTAGTAGATCTTGAGATATGAATCTCTGAAGTTGACTATTTTTGCACACCTTCTTGTTCGTGAAAAGTCAAGTTGACCTCCCAAAATTGTTGTATTCATTTCACATTGTATGATGCAGCTAAATTCATAAGGTAACTTGCTTTATGTAGCTTTAAAATTCAATTAGATGTGTGCAAAAGCTCTCTGGTTAATTCATATTTCAATACTTGCTTTGCTCTTTGCTTTCATTTAGCTTGCATTTCATTGTCATGGATGCATAGTATAAGTCTTCATTTTTTAAAATGTTTGCGGGGTCTTTTGAGTGCTAAATGAAAGCGAAGTATTGGAAAATTCATCAATTACTTGATTGCATTTATGAGTTTTCATTTCAACTTCATTCATGTTAATGAAATGATTGTTTGTGCATTTCACCTTCCAAAAGAATGTTTTCATGCACAACACAAACTTCCTTCTCATTTGAAAAGTTATTTGATGCACTCAAGCTTAGTGTGCACTTGCCTATTTATATGTTTTAAAGGAAGCCAAGTTACTATGTTTGTGCACGGATGCATCACAAGAATGCATTGCAAGCTCAAGAATTGCTTGATTTAGTTTAGAGCATGAAAATAAAAAATGCCAACACATGCATGCAAGCACTTGTACACCCTTTAAAGAATCCAAAGTGCAATCGAGATAGTATGTCGATGAACCTCATAGTGGTGTGATTATGGACCCAAAGGAAGAAAAATGGTATCCTAGTAGTGGTTGATGGATTGAGGAAGATGGATCATTTCATATCCATGTAGGAGATAGTATATGCTCGATAGGAGCCGAGCTCTTCATCCAACACTATTTGAATTGCATGGGTGACCAACATCCATAGTTCGATGTAGGGATGCTAGATTCATAACACACTTTTGGAAGTTTTTCTTCGACAACCTTAAAGTGTCATTAAAGATGAGTGGCGGTGACCATCCATAGATAGATTCTCAGATCGAGAGGGTCAAGCAAATATTAGAAGGCATGTTGAGGGCATCTGTGTCTAAGAAGAAGAGAGATTGAGATAGTTATTTAACATTACTAGATTTTTCATACAATATTAGACCTCGTAAGGTGATTGGGATGTCTCCTTTTGAGATAAATTATGGCATGAGTCCCACTGATCCAAGTACCATACGAATGCTTAAGAAATGTCCAAGTGTTAGGAAAACTTCCAAGAAAATTTAGAAATATCTTAAACAAGGATGTAGAAACTAGCTGATAGGGCTAAAGAAAATGCTGATATAAAGAGATCTCCTAGAATGTTTGAAGAAGGACATAGCATTTTTCTTAAGTACCAACAAGTTCAACTTCATTATCCACAAGGAAGTGCACTAAGATATCACCAAGTTTTTTGAACCTTGTAAGATAGTGAAAGAGCTTAGTGATGTTGCATATCAATTAAAGCTTCCTCTAAATTGTAGAGTTCATAAAGCGATTCATGTTAGTAAACTTAGAAAGTATGTTTCCAAGGAGTATAATCTAATAGAGGGTATTGTTTCTTTGCACAAAAGCGATAGCACAAATTGTTCTCTAGATAGAATACTAGATAGGAGGAGCCATCTCATCTAGGAGTATCAAAAAGCTTGGATAGGATTACCACTTATAGATTCTAATTGAGAATTAGAATCTTTTCTTTGTAAGTACTTTATTTTTAGAGAGAGCAGGAAAATTAGAATTATTGATGGAAGTGCAGATGTACAGAGGGCAAGATCCCCCACTTAAAGATTACAATACCTCATAGAAGAGAGGGGTCTAGCACACGACAGAGAACAAAAGAGCTAGTCAAAGGGCAATACAACCAGAAGGACAGGACCAACACAACCAACAGGACTAAGTACAAAGTTGGACCATCATAAATCTGGTACTAGAATACATCTAGAGCAGCGAGTCTCTCCACTTGTTGGGAGGGTTAAATCTAAGGTGGGGGACCAACACAACTAGCAAGACTAAGTACAAAGTTGGACCATCATAAATCTGGTACTAGAATACATCTAGAGCACGGAGTCTCTCCACTTGTTGGGAGGGGTAACTCTGAGGTGGGCAGAGCGCTAAGAGTTGTTAGGGGGAGCATCTTTGGTAGCAATTAGACATTGCAAGCCTAAAGAACTGAATCCTTTGAAGAAGGCCCGATGAAGAGAGTTGAAGTCCTGTTGAAGATTGTTTGATAAATCTATATAAGGCATCTACTAACCATCAATGGTCCAATCAAGTCCTCAACCATCACATAACCTAGGGTTTTTACCAATTTATTAATGTATACTTGAATTCTTATCACAACCATGTACAATCATGAGAGGTAGAGATTGACCATATATGAAAACGTACATAAAATAATGGAAACTTGGGTCTCAATCATGTTTTCCATATGAAGAGCTGGTAATAGTGATCGTAATCTTGGGAAAGATGGTAGTATTCATGAAGATTCAAAGGAGAAAATATTTTTTGTAGAAGAAATGTTCTTTGAATAGTGTTTTCTACCATGGAAAATAAAAATACTGAAATCATGCAAATGAAGCCAACGAAGATTTTGGCTTTAAACTCAATGTACAACATTTATGTAAGTTCAAATTTTTTTCATAATATTACATTTAATGCGTTATCTATTTTTTCACATAGTTTTGTGTGTAAGTTTTATGATCTATTACAGAAGTAGTTTTTTTGGATGTGGTTGCATTTGCAAGATTGGGTAATTTGAAGGCATGCTAATGAAAGAAGATTTGGAAGAAATTTAGGAATTAATTTTTCAAAATACATGAAGTTTCTTGCTTTAACGATGCTCTTAAATATCTATTAAATATCTATGAAGTTCCACTTGCTATGGGGCTGATGGTGATGAGGACAACAAGAGAGAAGAGGAACACTATAGAGCTACCGAACATTTTTTGCGATGTGTATTTTTGTTAGCATTAACATTTTTTCTTCCATACACGAAGACATAAATATACAAGCATAAGTAGATACATACCTAGATTGGAGCTCCAATGAAGGTGAGAGACTTGGAGAAATTAATAACAATGAGGTAACAATTGTTGGGATAGATGGATGGACACTCCTCGTGATGAGTAGGTACTGCCAAATCCTGCTTAGTATCAACCCCTTGTAGCTTCAGAGATGATATGTGGCCCTCTTAGCTTTCCAAAGACACTATACAAGTGCCTACGTACTTTGGAAATGATGTGTGAAAAGATTTAATCAAAACAGACTACTTCCAAATAGAAGGGACAATGAAAACCTTCTATTTTTTATCATACACCTGCTGCTTGTTATGATTCAATAAACCAAATAGTACTTACAAATTCGTGATGCATAGTGTCATATCCGCCACTGCCCAAATGTGACGGTCCCATCGTATCTAAACATATGGCTGCGGCATCTCGCTATTGGTGATATCGGTCAGGAGTTTGCTACTGCTCATCGCAAATCATATCCCACTCCTCAGCATCTAACCATACAGGCTTTGGTAAGCCTGCTCTGAAAGCATCACGAGCCTCGGATCAACGATGGGACATAACTTCACGTGTGGTGTGCAGAATCTACTCTCAACTGACAAGAGAATGCCCATGTGCTGGCCGAAACATCTCGTAGATCATCTTTGTTATATAACTTTTACGATCTTTATCTTGCTCACTCCATTTCAACATAGAGTGTCCAAACTGTATGGAGAAAAGTTGTTGTATACGCTGACGCATGGCCTTTCCAGTCGCATCCATCATCGGAGCTCCATCATGGATACTATACACCTTGGTATCATCATGGTCATGAGCACTGCAAGGTGTATGTGGTGTTCCACATGGTATACCACCTGGCATACCTACATCTGAGGTACTCGCTCTAGGTGTAGAAGTGGGTGACACAATATCAGTCACACTGCCTCCACAACAACCGCCTCCTCCAGAGCTACCTGTGGATCCACTCCTAGAACCTCTTGCTCCAGAGCGTAATCTCGACCTACGAGACGGGCCAGCATCTGTATCGCGTTGAGGTGTCGAATGCACACGTTTACTATTAGATCCACTAGGGGATGGCTGAGAACATAGTCGTGGTGGAGTCTTAAAGCTAGGAGATATACCTCCGACGAAAGTAGCACCCTCGGTAGGAGTGACGCTGGCAAGAGTGATACTGGCAGGAGCGAGGCTGGCAGGAGTGAGGCCAGCAAGAGTGAGGTCAGGAGGAGTGCTAAGTCGAGCGATCTAGTACTATGATGTAGCCGCCATATACATGGGAGGTACCTGAGATATGAACTCTAAGAACTGCTCCTCTATCATGGAATGTGGAGTGACTAGAGTACTATCTCCCATCGTGCTCTGTAACAAAAGAACTCAAAAAAATAATTAGCATATGATAATAAAGGTAATATAGAGAAATGGTCGTGTACAGAAGAAAATAGCAAAAAAAATAAACAAAAATTAGTAGGTACAAGTGTTTGATTTAAAAGTCTTCTATTCTAGCATACTTTTGGAGATCCGATACATAGAGAATATCTATCTCTATATTGATGACTTCTAAATCTCTTGGCATGCTATCTTCTTCTTGATCATCATCTATTGCTTCATTGTGTATCTCCTCTTCTTCAAGGACCTCTTCTTCTCGAACAATGATCTCTTCCTCCTCGACTATCGAATGAATATCAGAGTCCACTACAGATGGACTTTCTTCTACATCTATGTTCTCACAAATTTGTCTACTACGTGGGGAGACTTGTAAAACAAATAGCCACTCTGGTTCTTTCAAATCTGGTATAAAAACAACTTGCTCACAGTGTTTGAGAAGTACAAATTTATCTTTTTCATGCGTCCATAATTTTGTGGAGTCGACTTGAAGCACACCACTTTTATCTCGCTTCATTGTTGTGTTTCTTCTAGAGGTGACTACTTTGAACCATTTCACATAAAAAAAAAAGTAATGAAACTTCCTAAAGGATAGCTTCAAGATATCTTGAATCACTCCACAATAATCTAGCTGGCCTTCTTGAGCATTATCATCTCTTGCACTTGGTCTACTTTTTGCAAAAATTTCACCATCACCCCAGTATCAAAAGTAGAACTATTTTTATTGATTCGTGTGATCTGAAAGTGTCGTCCATGAGACCATAGAGCACCGTATTTAGAATACTTCCAATCACATCCCTTTGTGAGTTCTTCTTCTTCTGTAGAGATATCTTCACCCGTTGCCTTTGCTTGAGCTCTCCAATCATGGGATATCTTCACTGTATTTAAAGCTACAGGGAGCACAAACTGTAAAACCTTGTGCCAATCATGAGACTTGAGCCCTCCAAGATTGTTGTTTTTTGTGAAAGCAATCTTTAGACACCTCATGTATCCACTAGGTGTTCAAAACTCTGAAATTATCTATCAATCCAGTAAAGCACCCAAGGAGCTCTTGGTAACTATATTGTTTCGTTGGGCTTAGTAATTGCCCACAACTCATGCATATGACCTCACTCTTCTAAGTCCTCCCTTTGTGCTTTGATTTCTTTCTTTCTGATCAAAGTCTTCGAGAGAATCTCTCGCACATTCTTAAAAATATGCATCGGGTCTAAATCCCAGAGTTGTTTCTAATCGCCAGCTTTCATTTGGCATTGCGCTTGTTGACCAATTTGTCCTTCACGTAAAACATGTCCATCAAGAAAATATATATGATGTCCTTCATAGATAGTTTTACGCAGTGCTTTGGAATAGTGTGCTTTGAGTCATGGTCGGCATAAAGGACAAGCATGGTAACCTGAAATCGACAAACCTGAACATTCACCATAACCAAGCGAGTCATGCATCGTCCACATAAGTATGCCTTGCACTCGTACGTCTCGTTTTCTTATAGGTTGAGACATGTCACACACAATAATCCCATCCCATAAAATGTGCAGCTCTTCCACAAGTGGTGCAAGGTATACATCCATGTTTTTTACCTTATACTTACTTGGCACAATAAGAGCTAATAATAAATGACCCTTCTTTGTAGTAAGCCATCGTGGGATGTTATAATTGACCAAACATACAGGCCATGTGCTCCATGAAGAGCTGCGTAAACCAAATGGATTTACTCCATCCATAGCTAGGCTTAGATGTATGTTTCGAGGCTCACTAGCAAACTTTGGCCACTTACTATCTATGTGTTTCCAAGCATCAGAGTCAGCAGGCACTTGCATTACACCATCTGTAGACTTTCTCTTTGCATGCCATGACATTAACTCAGCTATGGATTTGCATCTAAACATGCTCTTAATTTCTGGAATGATAGGAAAGTGGTGAAGAACCTTTGTGCAGATTGCTTTGCCACAAGATCTTCTCTAAATCTATTTGCTCCACACTTGGGACATATGTGGAGATCCTCAATCTCGTTCTGAAAGAGGATGCAATCATTCGGACAAGCATGAATCTTAGTGGTCCATTCCAAAGGACAAGTATGAATCTAGTAAAAATTGATCTTTAAGAAGCTTGCAATAAGCAATTAGAATGATATTAGTAAATAAAGTTATATTGATACACCAATGAAAGTTTATTTCAAATCCACTTACCTAAACAATTCAAAGACACTACTATTTGACCATCCATAAATGGATTGCAGATTGAGCATCACGAATGACACACGTAGTAAAAATATCTTTGCTCCATTGTACAGTGGTAAACGAGCTAGTCTTTGCATGTTTTTGTATTCTTCATCGACTTCTGATCGTGAAAATTTTGTTGTGTCCATGAAACTCATGACATCTTCTCCACCATCATGATCTTCGTCCATCTCATAAAATGCATCGAGCATTTCTTCCATGTGTTCATTCTGTGTGATGTTATTAGTACCTTGTACTTCTAGCATATTTTTTGTTCTCTTCTGTCCACCAGAGGTTATCGGTGGAATATCATTTGGGTCCACATGCTCACCAGGGGGTCCATGCGAATGGTAGC